>QNQO01005131.1:0-29237 GCA_003290165.1 Berberis thunbergii | reverse complement strand
TTAGTGCTTTGGCTCGATCATCTGCATTTGTAAACTTGAAGGAAAAGAATTCTCCATTCGATGTCACCTCAATAGCTCCTTTTGGTTTCCTTTTCCCTCTCCACAGTCACCTTGACTTGAATGGGGGAGGTTTCTCATGGAACATCCCCACCAATTGCTCTAACCACACCACCTTCGCTTTTTTCTCGAATACCTAGTGGGCATACTAATGCACCATCCTCAATCATGAGGTTTGAACAGAAGATGACAGACTCCACCTGTTCCCAATTCCTACTTCCACCAAACAAGTAAGCCCACTTCAGGTTGGATTGGCTCTTGATAGTGCATTCTCCAACTCCACTATGCACTACTTCAACTACATATCTCTTAGCAAATGGTCTGTACCGATTTCTTCCTGGTCATTATCCAACTGAATCATCATGTTCCCATATTGCGATCCATCTTTGCGATGATTGAAAACCTCAACCGAGCCCTCTCTAAGCTCAGTCGAGGGTGGTTCTCCATTGGCAGTCGACGAACCGCCATGGAGAAGGAACAACAGATAGAGAACGGTTTCCAGGTCTAGATCTAGCCCGCGAGCTCACCAAATATGCATCGAGAGAGGGGGAGATCGAAGGAGCAGGGAGCGTGTTGGAGAAGAAGACGTGATGGAAAAGCAGTTGAGCCCTTTTCCCCTTGCAATTTAATTGATTTGAATCATATAATTTGTGTGTATTCATATTTTTTCATTAGATAACAATATTTATAGATTTTATTTTGACAAGATGATATGCTATTTTTTTTACGATGATGTTTCTACTAGCATAGTTTGTTGTTCATATTTGTCTTTATTTTTTGGGGATATTTTTCACATATATTTTCTTGACTCATCTTCATACAATTAGTCAAGTTCTTTCATACCAAATGCATGTAGAAGCCTCGTCTGGCTACATGTAGTTTTATGAGGATATATGTGCAGGTATAATAAACTCCGAGAAGATAGGGAGAATCCTCTTTTGGCCCTTGTGTAAGTTTCCTAGTGATGGTGCTAGGGAATATGTAGACTTATTTTTTATGTTTGCTACACGCACAAATATGTAGCATAGCTTATGGACTTGATGGTGCAAGTTTTTGAAAATGCTACATATTGGCATCTTTGGTATATTTATATAATGTATTGTATACAGTATTAAAAAAATAAAAATTGATTTTGACCATATTTGAGCAGTTTAACTAGATTTGAACAATTTGGTTGGGACGCAGTGATTATCTTTCACATAAATTGGGGTACAATAGGTTTGAACCCTGGTTTGCACCCATGGCACTGTTTTTTCAAATATAATTTTATTGCAATCATGTTCTCTGTGTTCAAACTTCACAGTTTGGGGGCGTTTTGCTCTCTGTAGGTTTCAAAATTTATTTTATTTTTTTGGTTTCCTTTTCCAAAAGGTTTCCTTTCCAACTCATTCTATTTTTGATTTCTTGGATTCCATTCAATGAAACTTTGTGTTCTTATAGTAAACTCTTAGTTTTGTCTGGTGTTTGCATCTAATCTAGAATTGTTTCTATTTGGTGAGCTCGAATATTGGCTCATGTTTGATGTGGGTTTTCCTTCACTCTCTCACATCTACTCAAATACGTTGATTGGCTGTATATAGTCCCCTGTAAGAACTGTTGATCACATCTATGCAGTCATTTTGCCATATTGTTTGCACAACTTTCATTAATATTGATTTTGTGAATTTTTTTCTTATAGCGTGCATCTCAAGGAACCATGTTCTATTGTTTGTTTTGTGTTTGTGATCCTCATTGGGGGGCTATGGTGAATTCGAAGAGCAAGGTTGTAAAGAGTAGTGACTTTGAAATTTGATAATGCATCCAGTTTGGTCTTTTGGATTTGTTTGGCTTCGTGGATGGTCTTAGGGCATGTTTGGTTACCCCTTTGATCATTGTAATGTAATGGCTATTACAATGGTCAACTACATTCCTTTGTTTGGTAAAACAAAAAATCATTGTAATGGTAATCTCCATTATAGATTTGGTTGTAATGGCCATTCCTACCTCCCCCCTATGAATGACTATTACCATTCCCATTGTAATGGTCAAAGTTACCTAATGACCATTTTTACCCTCCTCACCCTCCCCAATTTTAACTAAGTGAGGGTATTTTTGAAAATAAGTGTTACATTACCACCTTACCATTTAAAAGTATACCAAACATACAAATTCTCATTACCATTACCATTCCCATTTTCATTCTCATTCTATCGAGTAACCAAACGAGCCTTAGTGTTATTTGATGATAGTTGTGTTATTCTTACTTATTTCTCTTACACATTTACTTCATGATTTCAAGACAAAAAGGGGAGAATTTCAACAAGCAATTGATATATACATATTGTGTATTTGACTTTGGTTTACTATTTATGGTTTAATCATTATTCTAAAAATCACTATGCCATAGGTAGGTGACGACCAAGGGACTAGCGGCCATAGCACTAGGTTTTTTTTTTTTTTTTTTTTTTCTTTTTGTATTATAAATTATAATTTGTAAAAGTAGAGCATAATAGCATGCAAATTACTTCCAATTCAATGCCAAAATACATATGTAAAATATATTTAAAAATTTATCTTAAATTCTTCATTTTTTTGAATTGAAACTAAAAGTAATAAAAAATTCAAAAACCCCCTGCGGCTGCCTAGCGCATAGGCCCGGCCTAAGAAGATTTTTAGAACACAGTTTTTTTTGTATATGGCTCGAGCAAAAGGCAAAACTTTTCAAAGCTTTAATTATTTTGAGCTATTTTTTGTTTTCTCTCTTTGTCTGTAATAGGAAAGAGAAATATATATTGTAAAAGGCAATGTTTATTTTTATTTTGTAAACAAGGTTTGATTTTTATCACGAAATTGACAAAGGGGAGGATTGTAACTTCAGATTTTATTTATTTGTCAATTTCGTGTAATAGTATATCAACACATCCATGATCATATGATTATGATTCAAGCTAAATTGCTAAGGTGTTGATGCTGACGAAAGCCTTCAAATTTCGAAAATTGGGTATATTTAATATTTTGAGGAAGTAAGGGTGGGCACGGGACGAGATAGGATATGGATGACTTTATTTCTATTTCACCCCGTTCGCTCGAAATTGGGACTGGATAGATCTCATTCCGACCTCATCTCTTCCCAATTGAACCCGCCACAAGATGTGACGTGACGTGATGGAACATGACTTTTCGGTACTAAGTGGAGTTATAACACTCCTCTGTATTGTAATTGCAGGTGCAATGGATCAACTTACGATATAGTAACTGACTTCCATTCTAGATGGTTCGTTGTTATAAGCATTATCTTGAACAAATTGTTTCTTTCATGACATTGTACAACCATACAGTTTATGACTATTTGTTGGAAAATATGCTGTAAATTCGAATTAAAAAGGTAGGAACGATGGCACCAATTTTGCTTAGGTTGAGTTGCGGACTAAGTCGCTCTCTTTAAGACGTTTCGCGGCTGCCCCAAAATTGTGCAAGCAGTAATGTAGCCCCGCCGTCCCCAGGATAAAACAACCCAGAATCTTCTCTATCTCGTTCAAAAATTGCACAATAGATGAACGGTATACAATTCACCCTTAATCTTTGTATTTGCTCGGAATCACCAATACCATTGAAATAAATCAGCAAGAAGCAGAAACTTGTCAAACAAAACGAAGAATGTTTTCGCAAAACTTTCTAATTTTGAAGAACTGTATACAAAACTGTTTTTGCAAAACTTTTCTGATTTCGAAGAACTGTATACTTTTTGTTTTTCATATTCTCTAAAACTCAAAATCGAGTTGGTATTTATAGATTGAAATTCATACATACGAAAACAAAATACCGTCTATATTCATTGGCATAAATCGCGTGGAGAGTAATATCAAATCGTGGAGAAAGATTCGCGGCGGGATTTAAGCCAAACGTGTTTTAGAGAGACCGTCCAGATACATCCTGTCTAAATTTTGATCCTCTTCAGAAGTTCAAAAGTTTATTTTTCGTTTAAATAAATTTTCAGCAAAAAAAATGGTTTGCTCTCTAAACGACCCGACCCGCCCGACCGACCGGACGGCAGGCGCGAGAGTCTATCTCTCCCCTCCTCATAAAAGAGTGGTACTCCTAAGGGTCCAAACCCAAGTCCTAACTATCTCCTTATAAACTCTACCACCAAAGAGTTATATAATAGATAATGGGACTAAATATTATAGAGTGATACAAAGATCAAATAGGAGAGAGGTCCAGGGTTCAAAACCAGGTAAACACACATTTGTTTTTTATTTTTTAAAAAGCCAAATTTTGCAACACTATTTTAGGTCCATTTGGATGTTTTGTCAATGTGATTACTTGCACTGTATATGTACTGCAAAAATGTTCTTCTATGGATTCAATTTTTATGAATTAAGTTGAAAAAGTAGTTTAAGCCATTGGTGTTTACCTCTTTACCCACTTCAAAGTCTCGAGACATATTTGTTTTGTTACTAGCAAGGAAGTATAAACTCTTTGAAAAATTTTTGTACCCGTGTTTGACACGTATTCGACACACGACACTTTGCTCGACATGTGTCGAACACTTGGTCAACGTGTTGGCGGATGTCAGACACACGGTCAATGTGATCAACGTGTCAGACACACCTCCGATACTTCAGAAACTTGGTCAGGACAAAGTCAAGAATCGTAAATCATTTAAATTTTTTTTTTTAACTTTTAGATGTTTGCAAATAACCACATAATATAATAAGTTGTTGATCCATTTGAAGTGAATGACTATTCAATTGCGATTAAGACAAATAGGGCAAAAAACCACTAAAACATAGATGTATGCTATGCTTCTTATTTTCTCTCATTTGCTTATTCTCTCATCTACTTCTCTCTACTATATTTTTCTCTTACTTACCATTTTTCTTGCAACAATGTCACCTTCTTCAAAACACTCTAGAAAGACACTTTATTATATTATTATTTATATTGATGACTTATTACAAAATAGTATAATGTGTCGACGTGTCCCCCAAGTTCTATTTTTGAGAAATTATCAAGTCGGCGTGTCGTGTCCGACACAATGCACGTATCTGTGTCTGACACAACACACGTATCCGTATCCATGCATCATGGTTACTAGTATTTGTTGTTTAGTTTAATCATTACAATGAATTTGTTTCAACTGTCATATATTCTTCCCCAATTCTAGCTGGCTTGGGAAAGGAACGAGGTTGTTGCCTGGGGGTGGGGGCGAATGTATACTTTTGCCTCCCCTCTTTAACCACTTTTTTGGAAAAAGTTGTTTCCTCCCTCCCGGCAGTCAACCAAGCAACTGGGCCCAGACCAACAAGAATTACTCTATATCTTTCTACCACTTGTCTAAGTCTTACCTACTGAGTTCATTTGGTCATTCTTGCCCTGACAATGTAGAGCTGACTTAAGGCAACAAAGGGTTCAAAACTGAGTGTGTTTTAAGAGCATGTAAATCACTACATACCAGTGTCTTCGCAAACAAAATGCCAAATATATGGCATAATGAATGACTACTCAAATCCATTAATAACGATATCCTTATTACTAACACACCAAATAGGTATGCTTCTCATACCCAACAATTGTCCTCGCACTGCAAAATCAACTAAATTTGCTACATAATCTACCAGCTGAGTCCCTTTACTACAAGAAGTGAACAGATGGTGCAAAAAAAAGAAACTATCAAATAAATCATTTGCCATAATTTAGTTTGGGAGTGATTCTAGGGAGTGTGGAAGTGGGAGGGAGGCCACCCACCCTTCTCGGGATGAGTGAGAGTGCGCATCCCAAGAAGTGTGGGCGGTGGGGTTTTCCCTCGCTCCCTAGAATTTTGGAAAGAAACTGTAGTTTAAAACATTCTTATTTCAAAAGTAGATTAGGTTGTTGGACATACATTTGCACAAAAATGGATAAGTTCAAGGTCGAATTGTTCATGAACTACATCATTGTCAAATATATGGTCATATAAAGTTGGATTTTAACATAATATTCCATCACATCAGTGTCCCTTGTGCATGTAGCAGCATTAGTGGAGCAACACAATGTATACAACAACAACCAAATGAGCATTCTAAAACTCTTTCCACATTATGAGTCCTTTGCTAAAATAAATAAGTCAGGATGGGGAGGGATGAGCGAAATTGAAAATCTTTATTCGAATTTCATTCCACTTTGGAGCAGAATGAGTTTTATCAATTCCAAAAGAACACAAAAAAATTGGAACGGGATGGATGCCCACCCCTACAAGGAAGTTTAATATAAACTTGATTTTTTAAGGCAAACTTTTGATAGTTTTTAGAAAAGAACTTTTATGGAAAAATTATTTTTGAAAAAGTTTTGTTTTAGTGCAAACCTACAACCTTAGGTACAATCAAAATCTAAACAAACATGTGAGTTAGTCCTTTTAGTTGGATGTTCATCCATTTCGATTTTTTTGTTCAATATATATATATATACGGTGATTCTAAATGGCGAGGAAACGGGCGATGGAGGGGGTGTGACCCTCCACCCCTCGAGATGCGCACCCATGTGAATCTCGAAGGGGATGGAGGGGGGGGTCAAACCCCCCTTCCTCACCCGTTTCCTGACCACCTAGAAGGACTCATATATATATATATATATATATATAACTGAGGTTGTGTGCAACACAATCCAATGACCATGTTAGCAATAAAACATTCTTTTTAGGGGGTGTGAAAGGCGGGACCCATTGAGTCAAGTTTGTGTATTAGGAGGGATTTGTTTCTAAAAGAAATGATTGATGAAGACTCAAGATTGTGTATTAGATAGCCTTTTAGTTAGTTTTAATTGCGGAGAACATGTAATTTTATGGAGTT
The DNA here is from genome assembly GCA_003290165.1 of Berberis thunbergii. Taxonomy (NCBI): domain Eukaryota; kingdom Viridiplantae; phylum Streptophyta; class Magnoliopsida; order Ranunculales; family Berberidaceae; genus Berberis; species Berberis thunbergii. The sequence continues at coordinate 22,374 of QNQO01005131.1, read as the reverse complement.
AGGTTTGAGAGTCATTTTTGAGTTAGGTTTTTTTTTTTTTTTTTTTTTTTTTAACACTTATACCCATTTTCTTTAAAACACAACCACAAACACCATCAATGAAGGGGTAGAAGTGTCAAAAAACCCCAACCTAACTCAAAAGTCGCTCCTAAACCTCGCTCCCTGGAATTGTTGAACTTTATTAGATTTCTTTTTGAATCTACTATAATGTAGTTTGTTTATAACAAATTGGGATTTTTTTTTAACCTGTACAAGTGATTTTTTGCAATTTGCACCTTTGCTTCTACAATTAGATATTTTTTATTTTAATTTTTTTCCTAATGATGCTCTTGAAGAAAACCTGGTAGGGTGTACCGAAAGCACAAATTCACACTATGAGGAAAATGTGTAATTGTGCCAACCATGCGGATGAATATGTTATGAATACATGGCAAAATCTGTGGATCATCACTCAAGCGTAGGGCACATTCAGTTCCTTGGTACCTAGCTAGACTTACGCTTTAAACAATAACTGAAAAAAAAAAAATCTTCCTTGGGTTAGGCATATGCAATTGTCACCTTTTAGAATGTTGAATTAGTTGGATCAACTGATTTGGTATAATAACTGATTTCAGTTAACGCTGCACAAGACGCTTTAGTTCAAAGATTAGTATTGATCTTTTCCACAACTCCAAAGAAATAAAAAAGTAAAAAAATAAAATAAAATGAAAGGAAAAGTGGATTGACTAAAAAAATGGAAGAAAATATGAGGAGATTGCTCCATGAAATTTATATTATTTAAGTTTACAGACTTTAGTTTACGGACTTGCTTATAGACTCGGTACTATGTCCCAAGTGAGTTTGGTTGTATGTATAATGATTAGCACATACTTGTTATTGATTGAACTTCGGTTGTAATGAATAGACCTTTGAAGTGGCACCCTACTTGGGACATGCGTGCACCAAGTGGCTTCAAAGGTAAGGGAGACACACTTGGATGAGGTGTGTTCGGCACCTGGAAGAGTGCGATTGTGAAAAAAAAGCAAAAAATAGGGCAATAACGAAATATTAACTTTACCATAACGCATAACCTGTATTAAAACTCGAATTTTTTTTTGCTCATATTGAATTTTAAATATCTATTTGAGAGGTTTCTAGAAAATCCAGTGTTCTAGAAAAAGGCCTAGGCGTTAGAAAAATGCCCAGATTAATGGTTGGGCGGGTTTTGGGCGGTCTAGGAGGGGTCTGGGCAGTCTTGGCGAGTTTATTTATAATGTTTTTTTACTAAGGCTGATCATGTTCTTATTTTATTTTTCTTTCCTTTTTTTTGGAAATAAACAATTTAATTATTTTTTATTCAGTATATGTCTGAATGTAGAAAATGATGATTACTTATTGGAATTCTCAAAGGATCTGCCGATACCAATTTTAGTACTGTAGATTTTATCAAACATGACTGAGGTCATTCATGCAATTTAAGAAAAATAAAAGAGTTGGTTTGGATAATTGTGCACAAATTCAACTTTGTATAAAATACCCATCATGACCAACTTCAGCTATTTGAGTTTTAATAAATTTTGTTCATGATTGTTATTTTTTCATGTTTTTAAATTTTGCATATGTATTTTGACATTAAATTGGATGTAATTGATAAGGTATTATGCTTATCTTTTGTAAATTATTAAAGTTATAATACAAAACCTAAGACCGCCTAGGCCTCTGGGCGCTAGGCACCTGCTCTTCACCCTCCCACCGCATAGGGCTTTTTAGAACACTGAGAAAATTGAATTCTGAACATTTTTTTTTGTGAAATGCACTTTTTACTAATTTTGCTTGGTTTGGTTGGAAACTATAAATTACGATGACCCTGTTTGTTTTTTTTATGAAATTACATCGCTTGCCCTATTGTAATAAAAATTGAATATTTCCGCACATACTTAGAATTTGTTAAAGGCCTTGTACAAAACACAATTTTGAGCAACTTTTATGAAATACGTTTTTCTTAATCTTGGCTTAGTTTTTCTAGAAAATGTATATTTCTACATAGTTTTTTTTTTAATTTCCGTTTGAAATATTAAATTTGCATAGGCATGGGTAAAACTTTTTTTTTTTTTACAGGAATGGCTCATCCTAAAAAATTTTCATTCGTTGACGTGCTTAACTTTATAATTACTTTGTTTCATATATGTACAATTGCCTCATGGTAAGAAACTAAATGATCATTTGATCAATGAAAACTAGATGTTTTCCTTAATTTGAAATGTATATTTTTTGGCATTTCCATTATTATGTAATGTAACTATGAGGTGTATTTTTGTTGAAAATAAGTTTCTCACACCAATAATGAAATACTAATCCAAATTGTATTTGTTTTGCAATTTTTGTGCATTCATAATGAGCGCAGTTCGAGAGACTCATCAGGATTAGTTTGGTGCTGGGAGGCGAACGATCCTAGCTTCGAGGCGTTAGTTGTGGTGTGCCGACATATTCAGTTAGATTTTTTGGTTTATTTATTGCATATGTAATAAGATGTAGGACACCATTATTCCTTTTTGTATTCGAAGTCAAGACTTTGGCTTGACTAATGTAATAAACGAGGCATGTTGACTTATAATTTGTCTTGATGGAATATGACATGATTATGTTGATTTTAGGAAGTTGGTTTATTATATTTATTATTTGATTCATGTTTGTGCCATTCTAATTGTTCGTATCGTGCCTTGATTTTTGAATAGTCTATTAATATAGATTGTTTAAAAATAGGGGCGTGACATATACATAGGGATGGGGAGGTGGCCCTGGTGGTTGAATGTCCACCACATGGTAATATATTTGCCTATATAAAGGCTTTAAGGTTGATTTGTAATGGAGACAGGAAAATATGGAAATCAATGAGAATATTGCTCGTGCCTACCTTACGACATATATGTTTTTAATCTACAAAAAGCTTCACAAGTTATACATGTGCTTATGACACTCCACTAAAATCTACTTTACTACACTTATTTTTTATATAACTTCATTCAATGTGCCCAAGATGCTCCAAAGAGATATCATAAATGTCGTACATGCTTTTGGAATTAAGATATTGTAACAAAAAAAAACTCGTTAGTTAAAACGATTGTTGTCTATAATCTTCCCCAAACATCTATTTAAAATAACGACTCGCATAATTGCACAAGAAAACTCAAGCTTGACATGTAATTTCCAACGTATATTCTAACTTGAAGTAACACGATGTAAGATTGCAAATTGACTTCAGTATATGTGAGAAAATTATACAAAATCATACAACTAAACAACACAAATTTACCATGCATATATTCACAAAAAAAAGTAATACTTACAACATCCCAATTTTTTTTTCATTATAACATGAGTTAAAACTAACTATTTAATTTTTCGGTAAGACAATCACATTGGAGTATGTATAAAATGCTTTAGAAAAGATTAAAAAAAATCAATCTCACTTCTTAGAACAACTCTTCTACAGTAAGAAAGAAAAAGAATATTAATTCAAATATGAAATTTCTTTCTTCACACGTTTATGTTCAAGCCCTCAACATCCTGCTTACAATTTTTAATAAAAAAAATACATTTCCGAGAGAACTTTGGAGTGGTTGATAGTAGTGTAAGGATCACACTAATGTTGAAGTCCATATAAAACATTTTTCGTTCCTAAGGCACCACAAGATTCTAAATTAAACTTAGATAGATAAAATTCAAGCGTACTTATAACACTAAGAAGCACTCCAAGTTATACAATGCAATTAGTATGCATGCATTCAATACTTAAGTTTTCTTTTAACAAAATATCACACATGTGCTTATGACTCTCTACCAAAATCAACACTACTATACATATTTTAGATATAATTCAATTCAATGTGGGCCAATGAGCTCCCAAGAGATTTCTCGTATTATGTGTAACGATTATGCATATAATCATCCAAAAACACCCGTTTTAAAACATTCTCTAGCAAAATTGCACGAGAAAGACTGGTTCTAAGAAATTTTGGAAAAAAAATGTAATTTCTCACTTGAATTCTAACTTGAAACATCATTGTCCCGGATTGCTAAGTAACAATTATATATAACGACACAACAAAACAACACAAACTTACCATACATATGTTCACACAAAATACTACTACAATATCCCAAAAATATTATATTATTGTTTGGTATAATGTGAGTTTTAATTAACTATTCGGTAAATAATCATAACATAGGCAAATATATAAGGCAAAGAGATAATCCATACAAAAAAATACATTTCTAGGTGGATGAAGTAGACACGTTTAACTTTCTTTTTCAAAAATCTTTGTCCCCGAATCCCACCCATATATATATTAGAGCAAGTATGAAACACTAAAAAAATCAACCTTACTTCTTAAAACACAATTCTTCTACAATATGAAAGGGAAATATTTTTTCTTCAAACATCAAATTTCTTTTCTTCACACAATTATTTTCAAGCCCTCAACATACTACTTAAAATTATTAAATAAATAAGTAATTTCGAGAGAACTTTGGAGTACTAATTGAAGGTGGTGTAAGGATCATGCTAAGTTAGGCACTTAATGTAGTTCATATAAAAATTTTCTCATGCCTTAGGCAACATAGAACATTTAATTAAACTTTTAGAGAAATGAAATTTAAGCGTGCTTATAGCACTATGCAATAGAGACAATTGAAACTCTTCAAATTATGAAGTGTGTATGATATTGGCCTTTGCATGTACTTAAACATACAAAATATTGTAATGAACTCCCAAAATATGTATAGTGGAGCCAGTTCATTTTGTAACGAGTTTTGTTTTTTAACTGGTACCACACATGCACTCAATGTTGCATTTTGCATTGAAAATGTTGGAAAAATCCATTAATGTGGGCACACATATGTAATACAATGTATATTGCTATCTTAAAGTGCAGTCCATTTAATATGTGATCTAATAGGGGTGTTGGACTATAAGGTATTATTAAATAACATGGTGTAAATAAGGATGTAATTTTTAATTCAATGAGGGGCAGAATTGAAAATTCACAGCCTGTAAGTTATACAGTTATAACTTATGAGCGTTATAAATTGTGGTTGGTCCCCGATTGAGCGGCGCGTGAAAAAGATTGCTTTCTGTATTGTTTTCTTTATCCTCTCAACAGAGACTCTAAGTTATATGCTTGAATCAATCAGAACATCCAACTCATCACAATCAAAGGGAAATCGCTATGGATCAAGGTATGTTTCTATTCTTCCTTTGTTTCCATTGAATCAACTAGAGTTTTATGTTATTAGGTCTAAATTAACAATTGGTATCAGAGCAACTCCTGTTGATTCCATGTGAAATTATAAAGATGAAAACGTCCTCATTATTTTGATTATGCGATTATATGTTATTCACTGCTACAGTGATTTCATCATTATTCATGCGATTATATATTATATGTTGATTCACTGCTACAGTTATTTCATGTGATTATATGCAATTATATTAGTTATGCGATTTTGTGATTATGTTGATTCCTTATTCACTGTTACACTATTCACTACTAAACTGTGATATTATTCTTTTATTAGCAATTATATTACAGTGATACTAGATGTATTCATGCGATTGTATTCACTGTTTCATTGTAATTGTATCCAGTGTTTATAATATTAATTGTATTCACTGTTTCATTGTAATTGTATTTAGTGATTATATTGTAATTGTGTTCACTGTTGAAATAGATTACATATATTACAATTCGGTGTACAGTGAAATAGAAGATAAAAAAAAATTGATTCCTTGTTGAATCGAAAGTCGGAGGTGACTGTTCACTATTGGGCCTGATGACTGTTGGGCCATGGTCACTTTTGGACCGTAGTGATTGTTCACTGTTGGATTGTGGTGGCTGTTCACTATTGGACCATGGTGACTGTTCACTGTTGGGCTTATATGAAGTAAATATTGTTTGTTGTTGGGCTTGTTGATAAATATTGTTTTGTTGTTGGATCATTTGGACCTAATGGGTCTTGGTTTGGGCTCACATATTTTAAATAATTGGGGCTACACTTATTTATACCCATGTTTATATTGTATTAAGGTGATCATTTGGTTTATATTCCAAATTTATACGAAGATTATAATTTTGTTTCATGTATCATTATTGTGTTCCTTATTTCAAATTTACACAATTTAACTAATAGGTTGCCAAAGCAACCACTATTAGGAAAATCGGTTAATTTTAAATAAGTGAACATACTAAATCCATGTGAAACAATTGGCCCAAAAGAAGATTGTTTTGACCGGATAATCCATTGTCTTGAATATGTGATACAGTTTGGTTTACTATGCTTTTATTATGTCGGTCCAAAAAACGACATAATATTAGACCGATTTCATTGTGCACGAAAGTACCATTTACAGATAGATATTTCTGTCCAAAGACTAAATAACAATGTCGTGCTAGGTATCTTGATATGGTTTTTTATTTACCTATTCTATGAATTTCAAGTTTATGCAATTTGAATAATGATGTGAACATGTTATTTATTTAATTTATTCTCTGTACAGTTACTATGTCTGCTACTAGTATATCTGCTGGTGTAAATAATATTCACATGTTTAATGGGACAAACTTCAAGGACTGGAAAGATAACGTGTTAATCATTCTAGGATGTATGGATTTGGACCTTGCCTTAAGGATTGAGCAACCCGTTCCTCTTACAGATGCAAGTACTCCTGATGCCAGGAGATACTTTGAGAAGTGGGAACGCTCCAATTGCATGAGTCTCATGCTCATCAAGTGAGGTATTTCAAAAGCCTTTAGCGGTGCAATATCCGAAGGGGTGACCAATGCTAATGAGTTCCTTGCTGAACTTGAAAAAAGTTTTTCTAAAAACGATAAGGCTGAAACAAGCTAACTAAATTTAATTAAAGTACAAAGGCAAAGGGAACATTAGGGAGTACATCATGGAGATTTCTCATCTTGCTTCAAAACTTAAGGCACTAAAACTTGAGTTTTCTGAGGACTTACTCGTGCATCTAGTTTTAATATCACTTCCTCCACAATACAGTCAGTTACAACTGTCAGAAGGAGAAATGGACTCTTAATGAGCTCATTTCACACTGTGTGCAAGAGGAAGACAGGTTGAAGCAAGACAAAACGGAAAGTGCTCACTTTGCAAGCACCTCTAAAGATAAGGACAAAAAACGAAAAAAGGATAATGAAGCTGCCTAGGGTCCAGCACAAAAGAAACAGAAAGGCAATGAGGGTTATTTCTTTTGTAAGAAACCTGGACATGTAAAGAAGGAATGTACCAAGTATCACGCATGGCGTGCTAAAAAGGGTATGTTTCTTACTTTGGTCTGTTCTGAGGTTAACTTAGCTTCAGTACCTAAAAACACTTGGTGGTTAGATTCCGGTGCTACTACTCACATAAGTTTTTCTATGCAGGGTTGTCTGAGCTACCGAAAGCCAAATGATGCCGAAAGACGCATCTTCGTGTGCAATGGAAAATTGGTAGAGGTGGAAGCAATAGGAAACTTTAGGTTATCATTAGGAACTGTTTGTTATTTGGAACTGAAAGACACTTTTGTAGTACCGTCATTTAGGTGGAATTTGGTTTCTATTTCCTTATTGGACAAATTTGGATATTGTTGTTCATTTGGAAATAATCAGTTTAGTCTTTCATTAAATTCCAATATTATTGGTACTGGTTCATTAAGCACATTTAATAACCTATATCTTCTTGACACTATTGCATCATATAATGAAACCTTGCATGTGGAATCACTTGGTACTAAGTGTAAGCTAAATGAAGGAAATTCATCAAAACTATGGCACAATCGCTTAGGACATATCTCGAAAACGAGAATGGAGAGATTTGTGTCAGATGGCATATTAAATTCTCTTGATTTTTTCGACTTTGATGTCTGTTTTGAGTGCATCAAGAAAAAACATACCAAACAAAGGAGATTGGGTGCAAACAAAACTGCAGACGTCTTAGAATTAACCCACACAGATATTTGTGGACCATTCCCTTTGGCTTCTTGGAATGGTCAACAATATTTTATATCATTCATAGACGATTACTCACGCTATGGGTACCTATATCTCATTCATGAGAAATCTGAGTCACTGGACATGTTCAATGCTTTCAAAGTTGAGGTTGAGAACCAACTCAACAAACAAATTAAGAGTGTCAGGTCTGACCGTGGTTGTGAGTATTACGGCAGATATGACAGTTCAGGTGAACAACGTCCAGGACCATTTGCTAAATTCCTAGAGGAATGTGGAATCGTCCCACACTACACCATGCCGGGGTCACCTAGCATAAATGGTGTAGTTGAAAGACGAAATCGAACTCTTAAGGACATGGTAAGGAGTATGATCAATCATTATACCTTACCTGAATCACTCTGGGGAGAAGCACTAAAGACAACAACTTATATCCTTAATAAATTACCGACTAAAACAGCTGCCAAAACACCTTATGAACTTTGGACAGGCAGAAAACCTAGTCTAAAACATTTTCACATTTGGAGATGTCCAGATGAGGCAAGGCCTTATCGGCCAAATGAAAAGAAATTGGAATCCAAGACAGTGAGCAGCTACTTCATTGGCTAATCTGAGCGATCAAGAGGCTACAAGTTCTATAATCCCACTATTAAGTTCATTTTTTAAACAGGGACAACAACATTTATTGAGGATGTCGAGTTTGGAGGGAGAAATAAGGTAAGAGACATTGTCTTTGAGGAGGAATCAATTTCGACTACTACTATTACTACTGTTTTTGACAATGTACATGTTCCAATACCTGTCATTGATCAAGAAGCAGATCTGAAACCTCAACAGGACAATGTTGAAGTACTCCCTGCTCAATTTGAGGTAAATGTTCCAGAAGAACAAACTCAACAACCTCAAGATCAAATGCCATTAAGGAGATCCACGAGAGAAAGGTGCTATTCCAGATGATTATATGGTCTTTCTCCAAGAACATGAGGAAAATGATGGATTGATGGAAAATGATCAAATCAACTTCCATCAAGCCATGCAGGATTCTAATTCTCAAAAGTGGATAGATGCTATGAATGAGAAGTACAAGTCTATGCGAGACAATCAAGTTTGGGATCTTGTCCCATTACCTAAAAATACAAAACCTATTGGTTGTAAATGAATATTCAAAACCAAGAGGGATTCAAAAGGTAACGTGGAAAGATATAAGGCTCGTCTTGTAGCTAAAGGTTTCACTCAAAAAGAAGACATCGACTATAAAGAGACTTTATCTCCGGTGTCAAAGAAAGACTCATTTAGGACAATCATGGCACTTGTTGCGCACTTTGACCTTGAATTACATCAGATGGATGTTAAAACAACATTTCTCAATGGCAACATTGATGAAACAATTTATATGATGCAACCAAAAAACTTTGTGTCTGGAGACCCAAAGAATATGGTTTGCAGATTAAAGAAATCCATCTATGGGCTCAAGCAAGCTTCCTGTCAATGTTACTACAAATTTCATCAAGTAATTGTCTCGTTTGGTTTTGAGACAAATATTATTGATCATTGTGTGTATCATAAGTTCAGTGGGAGTAAGCATATCTTCTTGGTTTTGTATGTTGATGTCATATTGCTTGCCACTAATAATATAGACATGTTGCACGAAACCAAGAGATTTCTATCAAAGAAATTTAAAATGAAAGATCTTGGTGAAACTTCTTTTGTCTTAGGGATTCAGATATACCGGGATTGTTTCTGGGGTATTCTTGGGTTATCACAAAAGGGCTATATAGAAAAAAAGTGCTTAAAAGATTTGGCATGCAAGATTGTAAACCAAGAGACACCCCTATATCTAAAGGAGACAAATTCAGTCTTAAACAGTGCCCTAGGAATAAACTTGAAGTTGTAAAGATGCAAAAGATCCCCTATGCATTAGCTGTTGGGAGTCTTATGTATGCTTAGGTATGTACACGTCTAGACATAGCAGTCATTGTTGGAATGCTTGGCAGATATATGGATAACCTTGGGATGGATCACTGGAAAACAGCTAAACGGGTTATGAGATATTTACAGAGAACTAAGGATTACATGCCACATACAAGAGATCAGATCAGCTGGAGATCATAGGGTATTATGATTCTTATTTCGCTAGATGCCAAGATAGTAGGAAATCTACATCGGGCTACATTTATCTGTTAGCTGGATGAGCTATTATCTGGAGAAGTGCTAAGCAGACACTCATAGCTTCTTCCACCATGGAAGCGGAATATGTGGCGTGTTTTGAGGCATCCAACCACGGATTATGGCTGCGTTATTTTGTCACTGGGCTGCGCATTTTGAATGACATAGAAAGACCACTAAAGTTATATTGTGACAATAAGTCAACAGTTCCATATGCCAACAACAACAGGAACTCGTCTAGGTCAAATCATATTGACATAAAATTCCTAGTTGTGACGGAGAGAGTAGAGAATAAACAGATATTCATAGAGCATATTGGGACAAACTCCATGATTGTGGATCCGCTTACTAAGGGATTACCACCCAAGGTCTTTCATGAGCACACCGCTCATATGGGTGTCATATCACATGAGGATATCATGGTTTAGTGGGAGTTTTGTTGTTCTAGGATGGATTAATTTTGGACACATTGGTGTAATTTAGTATTTTCTTCAGAAATAAAGTATTCAGTTAATTTTCTTTTTATTATATGTTTGATCTCATTAAATATTAAAGTTGGACCAGTTGGAAATAGGCATGTTTGGATCACACTACATGTAATTTTCATGCTCTACATCCATGTTTGATCTATGTCATTTGATTATATTGGTATATGTGACTATTGATTGATTTAGTTATGCTAAATGTGAGAAAAATCACTTTAATCCTATATCAGTATAGTCAATGGACAAGATTGTTTAGGAATACATTTACTTGTGATAGCAAGTTTTTGAGCTCATAAGGTTATACACATTGAAAGGTAACATATGTGGCCCAAGTGAGAGATTGTTGGAAAAATTCATTAATGTGGGCACACATATGTAATTCAATGTGTATTGCTATCTTAAAGTGTAGTCCATCTAATATGTGATCTAATAGTGGTGTTGGACTATAAGATATTATTAAATAACATAGTGTAAATAAGGATGTAATTTCTAATTCAATGAGGGGCAGAATTGAAATTTCATAGCCTATAAGTTATACAGTTATAATTTACGAGCGTTATAAATTGTGGTTGGTCCCTGATTGAGCGGCGCGTGAAAAAGATTGCTTTCTGTATCCTCTCAACAGAGACTCTAAGTTATACGCTTGAATCAATCGGAAGATCCAACTCATCACAATCAAAGGGAAATCGCTATGGATCAACGTATATTTCTATTCTTCATTTGTTTCCATTGAATCAACTAGAGTTTTATGTTATTAGGTCTAAATTAACAAAAAAAACTTAAGAAAGTGCGTAATTTGAATTTTAATACAATTTGTGATTGTATTATTATGTTTTCATTTTTTTTATAATTAAAAGAGAAAATCTTATTTAAACCTGCCGAATGATGAGATAGCCCAACTTTCCATAATTCAGTTTATTTTTTTCTGGAACAATAAGAAAGCCCAATTCATGTAAGGTACTTAGGAAATTCCAAAATCAATAAATTGAAAAATAATAACAAAAATAAAAAAATAAATAAAATCCATAAACTCCCCTAATTTTCTTTTGTATCTTTCCTTAATTTTCTTTGCTTATTCCCCTTTAACCCATCTTTTCTTTACATTGACATAGCTCAAGGATCTGATTATTATGTTGAGTAATCCCTTGCCATAACACTTTAAGGATGTTGACATTCAATCAACAAATCTATATTACAAATTAGAAGGGTGTTTGAGGTTGGAGATTAAAGACGATTGAAATTTAGTTAAATATATGAATATAACGGATAACATAGAACTTAATGCACCAAGAGATAAGTTTCATCTAATGGTTGTGATTCGTTTCATCTAATGGTTGAGACTTAAAGTTAGCCTTTGTGTTTTACCTTCAATCAATCCCCAATAAGACTGCATAGGTTCGATTGTCATACCCAACATTTCGATATTTATTTATTTTTATTCAATTGTTGATAATAATGATTACGCATGTAAGTATGAAGGATGAAAACTTAAGGGTGGTCATGTTTTGATAAGTTTTAAACTTTTTACCATGCCAACAGCACGAAAAATACCTTACTCTATATACAAATCATAATGGTGTTTGAGGCTGGAGATAAAAAAAAAGTTGAGATTTACCCAAACATAAGAATCTAACGGATCACATATAACTTAAAACACCAAGAGATAAATTTGTAGATAAAAGAAGGTTGAAATTTACCCAAATTTGAGAATCTAACGGATCGCATAGAACTTAAAACACCAAGAGATAAGTTTGTAGATAAACATAATTCATGGTTGAGATTTGTTTCATTTATTGGTTGAGAATTAAAGTTAGCATTTATGTCTTACTTTCAATCAATCCGCAATAAGAGTGAATGGGTTTGATTCCCGTACCCAACATTTTGATATTTAAAGTGGAATAAACTCTATTTTCATGTTAAACTTTTATCGTGCCAATGGCACGGGGAATACCCTATTTTATCTTACAAATCACAATGGTGTTTAGGTTTGAAGATAAAAGACAACCCAACCGAACCAGACCGATCCAAAATTCGCTTCAACCGATTTCATCGGTTTACAAATAAAAAATTAAATTTCGATTTGGGTTTAGGGTAAACAGAATGAAATCGAATCGGGGCTCAAACCGAACCGAACCGACATTGCCCACCCATAGAAAAAAGGTTTGTGGAACACATATGTGGCGGAGAGAGAAAATTTAAGTTTTTTAGATGAAAATCGTCATAATTATCTATTAGTTGTCAGATTTTTGTAAACTTGATATGGTTGAAATGCAATTTTGAATATTCTTTTCGATGAAACCAATCACTAATACATACGCTTAAAGTTTCAAACCAATCATTAATACAAACACTTAAAGTTTTAAATATACATTTTTTCCAAAAATATAACTGTAATCTAATGTACTTCAAGTTGTAAGTATTTTCAATATTAAGACAAAATCAAACAAATACCATGAACTTCATATTTTGAAAAATCAAAGTTTAGGGAGGATTTAGTTATGACGGTTTTAAAATGTGTGTGTGTGTGTGCACTACAAAAAAAAAGCCCTTTAATAGCGGTTCAAAAATGCTATGGTAGGATACCATAGCGTTTTAGTAACCGCTATGTCTGCTGGCGCTATAATAGACCCATGGTCTATTATAGCGGTTTTAAACCGCTATAGAAAGTTAGCCTGTTATAGCGTTTTAAAAACGCTATGGTAGAGTCTACCATAGCGTTTCAAAAACGCTATGATAGGTATACATAGCAAATTTTTTTTTTTTCATTTGCTATCAATTTGAAATTTCATAAACGCTATTATAACACTAATTTCTTTAACCATTCCAAACTTAAACATTTTCATGAATGGAGGCAAAGTAATATAATTAATGAGATAATGTATTACATCGAGTCACAAAATCTATCAGTTGGGAGTACTATTAGATAGAACAAATGCAAACAGGCCCTTTGGAGTTACAGTAAATGAATAGAGACCTTCATGAAGGTAGTCTTTTGTTATAGAATTCCTTGAAAATGTTGGGTGAAGCTCGAGATATTAGTTTTTGACCATCAACCAGTTTCTGCCCAGGAAGCAAAGTGTCAGTTAGGTGATCAAAAGACTGCCAAATGGTAGTGTTTTCTTGATCCACAAGCACCAGGTTTCAAGACTCGGTAATCTGCATGCCTACAACAGACTTATTTGATGTTTCTGCAGACCAAATCCTGGTACCATATTCATCTTTCAATAACAAATTCCCATATTTGGTTAACTGCACTGTTGCATTCTCACCAACGGGTTTTGTTTTCTATTCGCAGACCATACTACGTACTTTCATGTCATTGGGGGGCTTGATGGGAACAAGAACCCGATGAAATGTCAGCTGATTGGTTAGTCTGTGATGGAACTGAATCACGGTCACTTTCAACAAAATTCCCCAGGTTGGTTAGTGTAGGCTGCAATGACGTGTCAGATGGTGCAGGATCCAAGGCAGACGGAGGTGTGTAACTGGTAATACATCAACAAAAAACTAATTCAGTATTATATAAGGCATGCCATGAAGTAGCCAGCCACTATCAACAACTTAGAAAAGGTGAAACTACAAAATGTTACTGACTTTGAAATCTACTGAAATGGTTTCTAATGGCCGATTTTGACAGCCAACCATTCACGTCCAGCAAAACCCATACTGTAAAAACATTAGACTAATAAAGTCTTTGGATGTTACCTTGATGATTTGGAGAAGAGAAACAAAACCCATACCGTCAAGTAGCACCAAAATCCTCTTCCAACACAGGTTAAACCGTAACATTTCCTGAAGTAAAGGTACATGAGGAAGATTGTATTATGCTTACTTTCAATGGTTAAGAGAGATAATATATAATTATATTTTAAGTCATTAAGTAAATTGATTAAAGCTTTTCTTATGTTTCTCATATGATTCCACATTGGCATATAAACATAGAGGTTTGAATGGTGGGCTTGACAGGAAAGTGGTGGAAAGGTAAAGAAATTTTTGTTTGGTATAATGGACTGTTAATCTATTATATTCTATCTAAAATTTCCTTACATAAACAGACAAGCAAAATAGGATTACAATATATTGAAGCTGATTAAAACATCAAGATTAACAATTGATCATCTGCAATTAAACATCTACTGTTCAATCCACCTTTGTCCTTTCAATGTTGTTTTCTTACTATCACTTGACAATGTATTTAATTTATTTATTTACTTCTATATTTAAAAGTGAAGCTAAGAATGAAACAACCCAAGGGAAAATATTTGTAGCCTCAACAACACAACTATGAATACTGATAAAACTTATCCAGGTAACAAATACAAAAAAACATAGAGCCCCCTAGTATTGCAATTAGTACCAACTCACAAACCAACATGCATCTCACTTACCAATCCAAACTTTTCCTCCAGCAGGCTTGGCGGTGCGTAGTCTGTATCAACACGAACTGCAAAACAAATACAAACAACATATTTCATGAAGATACAACAGCATAGTTTAATCCTTTTATTTCACACAATACTTTCAAAAGAAGGATGTATTGACTATGCTGAAGTGAGCATACAGTAGAACAACATAAAAAATAGAAAACCGGATACATGGAAGAACCTACTGAGTATTAAGATAATATAGATATATTTACAAGAGTCTACCTGCTTGTCAAGCCAAACAAGATATTGCACAACAGCTGCACCATCCCGAACATGTGCCTTTCTCAACCCATTTAATTCAACAGGGTTCTATCGAGGAAGGAAAAAGAAAAGGAGAAAAAGTCATTAGATACACAATCACTGAATAAACAGATGAAGATGGTAATGATTCTAGCGTGATCATGACCCTGACACATTGTTTTCAGTCAAAGAATAACCAACCGTTCTGCAAATTAATTGTCCCACATAATATCATATTGTCACCAAATAGAAAAAAATTAACAAATTTTAAAATCCGTAAAAGCATAATACTACTAGTTTGATATCCTTTACGTGCTGGGTAAATCTATATACCTTGATGGCGGGCACCTAATGAATCCAGTAGATTCCCACTCATTTAGAAGCGTCTGTGCAATCAGTACAACAGACACCGCTCCTTTGGAGATAGACTCTTTTCTACTTCCTCGATAGCAATATTAGTTCTACGTTGAGTAAATACAAGCTATTATATATGCACAACATGAATGGATTAACTGCACCAACTTGGTGTCTGAACATGGCAACTGAAGCTATTAGAATATCAACAAGTAATTAAAAAATCATGGTTTGCCTGAGGGAAAATGTAAGATCAATCGAAACATACTTAAGACAAAGTTGAAAATAGAAAGGAATGGACCATATCTTACAGCAGAATGCACGGCCATGGGTGAAGTAGGATTCTCCCAGTTGCAAAGTGATGCCCAACATACGTACCATGATTGTATCCTTTTAGAGTGGTTTCACCCCTTTTACAAGGTCTAGTTTTCTAGCCTTTTAATTCTGTCATTTAATCATAACAGGGGGGGGGGGGGGGGGGGGGGTAGGGAATAAAAAAAAATCATCAACTTGTTGAAATTGGAAACTGTCACAAAGAGGTCAGTGATCCTGTCCATCATGGTTAACAGCTCCAAGTTGAATGCATATGACTGTACCTGTTGAATGCATATGTACCTGGTTCAGGCTAAACATTAATGTTGAATAGTGTAAGCAAATAAACATGAATGAATTTCAAAGAAAAACATACAAAAACACACAAGTTCTCACTACTCTTCGCCGTCAACAGCTTATCACCAAACTCAATACTTTGTCACCAAAACCAAACTGGGCAATTATAATTCCCCTCACTATAACCCTTCTCAAGTTTGTATGGTGAGATTCTAACAAGCCAATCAACCTTCCAGGTGTAGCAATAACAACTTTGACGCCTATATTCAGGAAACAATACATAAGCCCTTCTCTGTTAATGCACCAAGCAGCTAGTCTGCTACTCTAAAAAAATTTAGAATTGTTATTGAATTTTTCAGTTGAAGAAAACAAGGATGTTTAAGGAAATTTC
Source organism: Berberis thunbergii (assembly GCA_003290165.1). NCBI lineage: Eukaryota > Viridiplantae > Streptophyta > Magnoliopsida > Ranunculales > Berberidaceae > Berberis > Berberis thunbergii. Next base: position 5,717 of record QNQO01005131.1, on the reverse strand, counting down.
AGAATACAAGAATATCGTACTATAAGGCCAAACAGGATAAAGAAAATCACCCTTCCTTTCGAACTTAAGACCTGAAACCTATTCATTTGTTGACTTAATCAATCTGCACTACAAACCTATTCCTATTGGTTTATTTCATATATTTCAATGATGCATCCCTTGTTTTTAAGTATTCATTTATGACGTTTTCATGTTTTTGCTGGAATAAAAAAGTTGAGTCTTGACCCTGGAGGCTTAGTAAATATTCTCACGTAATTCGTGGTCTGGGATTTAGATAATCAGATAATGTGGACATTTACCTGAGCATTTGGTGCCCGACTTCTCCAGAAGCCTAATATTGAAAAATTCAGCCAGCAGAATTATGATATAACCAAGAAAAGAGTTTCATGCTTTATAGAAACCAATAAATGAATACTGACCGATGGCCGTTGGTACTGTAATTGTTGCTGATTCTGGGAACTGCGTCTGCATCTGATTCTGTGGAGCTGGCGTTTGTGAGACATGTTGTGTGTGCAGAACCTGTGGATGTGAAAGAAGTTGTGGCTGTGGCTGTGGTTGAAGTTGAACTGCAGGCTTCTATTGTTGTTTCTGTTGTTCAAATAGCGCGAGCTCCTCAGGCTTCTCCCAATACACATTCATTTTGATGGTTATCTACCAGAATCTGAGATACCACGAAGCAGTGAAAGCTTTAGATAAAACACATACCCTGCTCTCAGTTGTTTGACTGTTATAGTAGTACTGTAGTACTTGTAGCCTTCTGGAGAGGTGTGTTTTGTCCAGTTACAAGTTGGAGCCATTGCCTGCATGCTTACAGGTGCAGCAGGATTAGCTGATGTAGTCGAAGGCACAACTGAGGCTTTGAACAACTGCAGGTGTGCTACCAACTGTCTGTGGTGTTGTCCCTCCCCACTGCGGCTGCAGTAAAAGATATCATATTTAGCTATAACCACCCAAAAATTTTGAGCATCAAAGTAAACGTTAGCAGCACTAAACTAGGAATGGAACTGAACGGAAGACAGCAGCCGTTACACGTTAGTACATTTAGACAATTCATTAATGAGAAACCATTACACATAATACCTACTCCAAAAATAGCATTCCGATCCAAATAAAGAAGATATCTTGCATGGCATAAACTCTGCTCTTGGAAATTTTATAGAATCTATGAATACGTGACTTCTCAATTCTCAATATACTTATTTCAATGCCAAAAGAAAGAATGGGATGGATATTGGAAAAGTTCAAGGACCCCTAATTTGTTTTAATTTCTTGATTTTAGATGCCAAACAGCTAAGAGCAGTGGAATATGGATTGACAAGTTTCAACCATATAAAATATTTCTTTTGGCCAAGAATGCTTCCCTGACTAATAGCTGATATATTTTCTTGTATACAATCTCTAAAAGACAGATAGGCTTGCAATAAGTCAAATAGTACCTGCTGCTTGTTGGCCAAGAATGAGGAGACAAGCATGCAAACTATTAAAGATCAATACAACTATGCTCCTTTAGAAATTCTACATGAATGACAAGAAAAGAAAATAATGTATATATATATATATATATATATATATATATATATAATATATATATATATATATATATAATCGAGAGGACAAATTAAATGCTCATGTGAATCCTTATTCCACATGCTTTTCATATATTTGAAGAATTGTCTACAACAGAGTCCTAAACTCAATGGCAAAAAACAATAATAGAAGGGTGTTTAACCTCGAATCTGAACCTCGAGGCCCTCTTAGGATCAGCAAACGCGAACTGTTAATGGCTGGTCACAACCCTGAGTAACAGCGAACAAATAATAATGAACGTGAAGCACAAACTTGAAACAGAGATGAAATACATAGCAGTTGTCATGAGCTAAGGCTTACCCTCATCACATATGTTCCATTCAGACCAGCTATAGCTGCTGCTTGCCATGTCTCTACTAGCAAACTTGACAAAGCCACAACCTTCAAAAGATAAACAAAAATTTAAAGAGTTAAAGCTTAAGAGAAGGCTCGTATCACCACAATGGCACAATGTAAGGGTAACCATAGCCCAGAACACATTGGAAATATGGTTTCTAACCATCAAAAATATATAACAGTTAGGACTGGTAACATATTGTCAGGTAGTTACCAAATTCATGCTATAAAACATAACCACAAGCCATTCAAAAAATAATAAAAATAAATAAATAAATAACAACAACAACAACAATCCACAAAGGTCATGATAATCTTGTTGGTCGTGATTCCAGTTTACCACAATGCAGAGAAAAAAAGTTGTTTTAGTTCCTAACCTCGAAGATAAATTCGAAAAAAATTTTGATTAAAACATTACATACTCATAGATTCGAACTTCTAATTGATAGAAAACAACAAAATAGATTGAACCAATTGAAATCGAAAACATACCGTAGAACCTCTTCGTGAAGTCAGTCCTTCGGAGAGTGTTCGAAGCCCTAACTCAAAGATTTTACGAAATCCGAGAAAACAAGTGATCTACCACGCAAATGGACGTCAAAATCACATAGAAACCTCTTCGTGTGAATTCCAGTCTTTCGGAGAGTGTTTGAAGCCCTAACTCGAAGATTTTGCGAAATCCGAGAATCAAGTGATCCTATCCCGCGCAAACGGATCGTCGAAATCAACTCCGGAATCCGTTCGATAAATTAGGGTATGAGAAGAGTTTGGATCAGTTGGGGAAGAGGAGTTCGCGAGAGTAACTCCGTGCCTTCCTTCCTTCTTCTTTGTTTTGCTTTTGTTCTTTTTTTTTTCAATTCGAGTGGGATTCTTGGCGCCCTGCGAATTACAAGTCCCGCCTATGTATCTTTCATAGCATTTTACAAATGCTCAATTCAATTTGGCGATTGATAGCATTTTTCAACTTTTTATAGCGTTTTGCAATGTTTCATAGCATTTTGGCCACATTGAACAAATTAGGTTTTGACTTTTCATAGCACTTTATGAAAAAACGCTATGGTCATATGCTATTAATGACCATTTGTGTTGTAGTGGTGTGTGCGTGTGTGTTTTTTTTTCTTGTAATTGCTTACAATTTTAACCAAATTTGACCTATTGCCACGACCACCTACTATCGTGCCAACAACATGGGAAATACACTAGTTATATATTACAAATCAGAATAGTATTTGGGATTCAAGATAAAAGACAATTAGGATTGAAAGTTTGGAAAAGTGTTGATGGTGGAGATTCATATGTGCGAATAACATGTTTGTAAATAAGTTGCAAGTAGAATGACAAAGATAATGAACAAAAAAGTAAAAAAGTTGGTGGAATCACTACACTAAATTAGCATTTTTGTAACAACCCCCAAAACAGTAACACTTTTGAGTTATAAAAATCCACAAAACAATTATACATATTTTTACAAACAAAGTGATATAATAATTGTATCACAATGAAGAGTATGGTGCTACAAGTGATATTATTCAAAGTGATCCAATTTATTGTGACATTTATTTTGTGTAACTGTTTTTCAATGTTTTGACTAAATTTAGTTTTGACTTGAAATTGTTTGGTGGACTGTTACAGCTCAAAAGTCTTACGATTTTATGAGTTGTTACAAAAATGTCAATCCAGCAGGGTCATTGCATTTCAGCTCAGCAGGGTCATTGCATTGCATTGCATTGAGTTATGATGGTCATTGCATTGATCATTTAAGTCCAGCAGGGTCATTGCATTTGATGATGCATAAAAACGGTCACACCTCTAAGCCACACATGTGTCATGATGATATTGAAAAAATACAGGCCTCAACATCAGCCAAACATTGAACCGGCCTAAGTGGTTCTAAGCTTGCTCAATTCAGTTTGCGCCCACACGTCTCACAGCTATCCTCAATACCCATAAGTCCTACTAAGGAAAGTATCTCCAGGATCAGCTTTGGACGAGCAACTATAACTGCTCTCTGCCTCCAACTAAGAAGCAAATATCATAGTACACTCGATACAGGAAAACTCCCTTCTACGGATCACTTTCGCATTGGGAACTATCTCCCGCGTATCTAGGATCACTGGGCTAACATGGAACTTCCCTCCTACAACACGACTCCTACTTAGAGAATGATCTCCATGAAGATCTCCTACTTAAACTACGCCTACGATGGCCTGGTAGAACCAGGACTCCTTGCACTATAAATAAGACATGGGGTTGGTAAGCTAAGGTACGCTACAAATTTTGTGTTACAACATTACACCTTCCTCAGATCCCTGTCTGACTTTAGCATCGGCCACCACAACAGTGGTCTGTGGCTCACATGCGATATTTGTGCAGGTCAGCAGAAACTATGTCAAAGCAGGGAGCATAAAATGACTACATTAGTTTGACGCCATCCGTTAGGACGACAAAGTCTTTAACTTTTACTAAGCGTCGTCTCCCTTCAAAATCTAGAGAGATGATGGCCATTAGGTCACACAACAATGGAGAACTAGGGGACACGTCAAACGCTCAGGCTGTTCCTACTCCACCATTTTCAGTAGTTTCTTTCATGTACGGATAGTCAACTCGCATTTTCGGAGTAGCGGCTGCACCAACAAACCATGAGGATCCATCGACCAACAGAATATATGTGCATCATGGAGCACATTCGAAGTCCGAATTATCCAACAGGTCCAAGAAAATGGTTCTACGAGATATGAAGATCCGAGCGATACGTGGCGAACAGTCGATACAACATGGTCGGGAACAAGGCCCATCCGCACCATTGGTATTTACGGAGAAAGATTTCCAGGGCGTACAACTCACACACAACGATGCCTTGCTGGTAACGATTTAGTCGTTCGGTGATCGACTTCAGTGGCGAAAGGCAGTTCCCAGTGGGAAAGATACATCTGACTACAACAACAGGAGAACAGCTAGCGCAAAAAACCCCGTTTCAAGAATTTATAGAGATCAACACGCCTTCAACGTGATCCTAGGAAGATCCTGGATACACCAGATGGAAACAACAGTCTCCACCCTGCACCAATGCGTCAAGTACCAAACAAGCCGAGCGATTGGTACATTGAGAGGCGACCAGGTAGTTGCCAGAGAGTGCCAGTACATGACGACCCGCCCAGCTAGCGATTCCCAATCTGAGGCTGGCCTAGCGGCTAAGATGACTCTCTGTTCTGCCCAAAGTTTAGGAGAGAATTAGCTAACCCCAGACAACGAGGCACCTCTAAGCCCTCAAGGTAGGCCCAATGCCAGACAACTAGAGGAAGAAACCATTACGGTTTACCTTGACAATCCTCACAACAGCATGACAATTCAGATTGGTTTCCGCTTGAGTGAGGTAGCAACGAAACAACTCATGCAGTTGCTACAGCGTAACCAAAACATTTTTGCCTGGACCATGCGGGACATGGTGGGGATCGATTCATCAATAATAACCCATCGCCTCGAGCTGGACCCCTAAAAAAAAATTGTTAGGTAGAAGAAAAGACATGTTGCACCCGAAAGGAATGCGATCATAAACGAGGAGGTGTTTACTCGACGCGGGCATGATCAAGGAAGCAGGATACCCCGACTGGCTGGCAAACACCATTTTCGTAAGAAAGAAAAATGGAAAATGGAGAGTGTGTGTAGATTACATTGACCTAAACAAAGCCTGTCCAAAGGACAACTTCTTGTTCCCCCACATCGATTAGATCGTGGATGCCACTTCAGGACACATCCTACTCAGCTTCATGGACGGCTATTCAGGCTATAATCAA
>QNQO01005130.1:0-16865 GCA_003290165.1 Berberis thunbergii | reverse complement strand
TTGAATTGTTATCCGTGTTTCTTTGTAGGAGATTTCCAACTATGCTCCTTTCTCCTGAGGATGAAGCAATGCTCCTTTCTCCTGAGGATGAAGCAGCCATGGATAAATTCTCGTGACATGCCTCACATGCGGGTACAAGATTTCAGTCATCCAATATCAAGCGCAGCGGATTGTGGGCTCAATGGCATGAGGCTCCACTCTCTTTAGAGTTCTGAACCCAAAGTCCGAAGACGAACCCTCTCCAAAGAAGAGAAAGCTTAAGAAGGTTAAGATTCTGAGCCCGTCAAGGAGGTGAAGTTGAATGAGGCGTTTTCTAATTCTTTGCGTTCAAAGAAGCCTCGTGTTGCGACTAAATCCATTCGTGAGCATTCGACCTCTTCAGAAATGGGACGCGAAGATCTAACGAAGGTGGTTGGGTGGACCATGCCAAAAACCTTGTGTCTCATAGGTAAGATCTGTGCACAAGAAGTGGTGGATAGTGGGGCTACTCATAATTTCATTTCCATTAGTTTGGTCAAGAAGCTGGGTTTGAAGGTGATCTCCACGGACTCATATGGAGTAACCATGGGGACTGGAGTCAGTAAGGGGAAGGGGAGTTTGCAAAGGGGTACGATTGACGCTCTCAGAGTTTGAGGTAGAAGAAGATTTCCTACCTTTGAGTTTAGGAAGTTTAGATGTAATTCTGGGGATTAAGTGGTTGGCAACTTTAGGGGTCACTCACAAAAATTGGAAGTCTCAAATCATGAGGTTCGAAAGTGGGGGTAACCAAAACACTATGGGGACGGGAGATCCAACACTGAGGAAGTCTTTGGTTTCTCTGAAAGCAATGTGGAGGACCTTTCGACGGGAAAAACAAGGAGTGATGATAGAATTGGGGAACATGGTTGCATCTAGTGGAATGTCTGGAGTACTTGGAGGTGAGATTGGGAAGGTGTTGGAGAAATTTCAGGCAGTGTTCATCCCGATTTCAGGTTTACCCCATGTTAGAGGGCATGAACATGCCATTTGTATGCATGAGGGAGCTTCTTCGGTTAATGTTAGACCCTACAGGTATCCCCAGTTCCAGAAGGACGAGATTGAAAGACTGATTAAGGAGATGATGGCGACATGCATTATACGACCAAATATGTGTCCCTTTTCAAGCTCTGTATTGTTGGTTAAAAAGAAGGATGAGAGCTGGAGGTTCTGTGTTGACTACAGGGCATTAAATAAGGAGACCGTCCCTGATAGGTTTCCCATACCAATCGTCGACGAACTCCTGGACGAGTTACATGGGGCATGTTGGTTTTCCAAACTGGATTTAAAATCCGGGTATCACCAAATTCGAATTAGGGGGGAGATAAGAACAAAACAGTGTTTTGGACACATGAAGGCCATTATGAATTTTTGGTAATGCCTTTTGGATTAACAAATGCTCTTGCAACGTTTCAAGCGCTGATGAATGAAATCTTCAAGCCTATTGGCGGAAGTATGTCTTAGTTTTCTTCGACGATATACTAATCTACAGCTCTGGGTTAGATGCTCACTTGGAACATCTTTCAACGGTGTTGGCTTTGTTGGAACAACATGAACTATACGCCAACAGAAAGAAGTGTGAATTTGGCAAGCAAGAGTTAGCTTATCTGGGACATGTGATCTCCAGTAACGGGGTTTCCGTAGACCCATCCAAGATTGCGGCTATGTTGGAGTGGCCGGGCCGACGCCTAAGAGCATCACAAAATTGAGGGGTTTTCTAGGGTTGACGGGTTATTACAGAAAGTTTGTTCAAGGGTACAATACAGTGGCTTGGTCACTAACTCAGCAACTTAAGAAAGACAATTTTGGGTGGAATACTGATGCCAAAGTTGTTTTTCAAGCTTTGAAGCAACGGATGACAGAAGTTCTTGTTCTTGCAATGCCCAATTTCTCGAAAGTATTTGTGATTGAAACCGATGCTTCGGGCTATGGGTTGGGAGCAGTATTAATGCAAGAACAACGCCCTATTGCCTATTTTAGTCAAGTGTTGGGGCAATAGGCTAGGCATAAATCGGTGTATGAAAAAGAATTGATGGCAACAATGCTTGTTATAGCCAAATGGAGACCATATTTGCTAGGGCGGCGATTCATAGTATGCACTGATCAAAAGAGTCTAAAATTTTTACCGGAACAAAGGGTCATTAGGGTTGAATATCATAAATGGATAGTAAAGCTCATGAGTTACAACTTTGAAATTCATTACAAGGTAGGGAAGACTAATACAGCAGCTGATGCCTCATCTGGAGTTCAGCCTTTGCTCGAATGTTCAACATAGTACTTCCCCAATGGAGGGACTGGGATAAGTTGAGGGATGAACTGGAAGCTGATGATCAACTTCAGCAAATAAGAAATGATCTCCAGAATGGGAGCAACGCGTATGTGGGGTTTGAGTTACGCCACGGTTTGTTATTCTACAAGGAACGATTAGTACTCTCTCGGAAATCATCTTTCCTTCCTCTTATTTTTAGGAATTTCATGGTTCACCCATGGGGGGCATTCCGGGGAAGCAAAGACTTATCAGCATTTGGCTAGGGAAATGTATTTGGGAGTGTGGACTACACAAGGTGTCCAAAAAACCTCAGGATACTCGCTCTCAACAAGTAAACCTGCAGCCTTACAAACTGGAGCATTGTCGGTTATAACTTGAACGACATTCTTTGGCCCAACCTCACGTACAACTTCCTTGATCAAATTAGCAATGAAGAACTTGTCTTTGTATTCCCCTTCACAGTTCACAGCCTTTAAGAACATTGGACCACCCTCATTAATCACTATGAAATTAATGAGAGGCCTCCTTTGAGAATCAGTCCACCCATCACAAACAATTGTTGCCCCTTTAGTAACCCATGTGGACTTGTTCCCTCCAACAACCTCTCAAGGTTGCTCCTTTCATTTTGAAGCAATCTCGTCCTCAATGCATTATACCCAGGAATCTTGTAACCACTAATAGACTTTGCCTTATTCGTTGCAAAGGTAAAAGCCTCCTGAAAATATGGATTCCTTGCAAGGTTGAATGGCAAGGCAGCTGAGTAGAACGCCCTTGCAATCAAAGCATCCAACTCTTGTCGCTCACTCATATTGAACGCATGTGCAATAGGATTAGTAGTAGTACTAATGGCTCTCCTCTTCCTCTGCTCATTGTATGAAAGTGGAACTGAAGGGCCAACCCCCCACTACTTGAACTCAGGTGAGGGTGACTACTTGATCCCACTGAAGGAGGTAAAGGAACACTTCGTATCCTTGAACTTTCTGCTTTCAATGCAGCTTCATCAATAAATTTTTGCACCTCTCTAAGTTGTATGGGGAGATTTTGGCACAAATAGCTATCCCCTGACCACTTATCTTCAACAAATGGTGCTTCAATCTAGTAAGAGAGCCTGTATAATCTTTCAGACAATAATTACACTTCCATCTAAGGTTTCCCCCCCCCTTCATTTGGTTTCCTAATTTTGTCACATGCTTCCAAAGATCATCCCCAGTTCCTTGGCCTGCTAAAACCAATTTTAATTTCTTATTATTTAGTTTTAACTTTTAACTTTTCACTTTCCAGCAAATAGGTGCAAGTATTTAATATCATGCATGCATACTTTCATAATCAATCACAGGAAGAAGAAAAAAAAAAAAAAGGAAGCCAGGAAGGAATTGCAAAAAAATTCAAAACGAAATTTGGAAAGTGATTCAGAAATCGATTCACTGATTCATAATGAATTCACGAAATTTGGTATTTAATATCATGCATGCATACTTTCAAAACGAAAAAATTTCAACTTGCAAAAAAAAAAAAAAAAATTCATGTCATAGATTCACTGATTCAGAGTATTCATCTGATATTTCAAAAAAAATTTCAGAGTATTCAACTTGCAAAAAAAAATTTAACAATCGCAGGAAGCCAGGAAGGAATTGCAGGAAAAAAAAAAATCAAATGAATCGATGAAATGGGTCGACTCATAACAGGGATCGATCGATACATCTCAGGAAAAAAAAAAACAGAAATCGATCGATGAATCGATCGATGAAATGGGTCGACTCATAACAGGAACAATCGATCCATCCATCCATCCATCTCAGGAAAAAAAAAAAAAAAAAAACAAAACAGAAATCGATGAATCGATGAATCGATTCAATCGATCGATGAATCGATGAAATGGGTCGATGAAATGGGTCGACTCATAAATCGATCGATCGATATCGATCGATCGATACTCAGGAACAAAAAAAAAGAAATCGATCGAGAAATCGATCGTACCTGGTCCTGGTGTCGATGAGAACGCCATCACTCTTCTCCTCCGCTCCGTCTGTCGATCTCTTCTCCTCCGTCGACTCTTGACCTTGATCGATCGATCGATCGATGGAAAAAACTCAGTTAGGGTTTCTTTCGGCTTCGGGTTTTTTTTTTTTTTTTTTTTCTGCTGCTGCTGTCTTTGGTGTGGGAGAGAAAATCGGGCGAAATAAAAATTTCGCAGTCAACGAATTTTGACTCCCCCGGACCGTGTCTGGACCGTATTTGACCGTGTCCGGACCGTGTCCAAATCAGTCAACGAATTTTGACCGTTGACCCCGTGTCCAATACGTGTCCAGCGCGTGTCATGCACGAATCCGTGTCCGACACGTATTTGACGCGTGATTCGGGGTTTTTCGGAGAGTCGGTGCATCCTTGGTTGGTATGAGGTTTGATGTTGCTCGAATGGTGGCAGAGTGCGAAGTTTGTCAAAAAATAAATACATGGCCACTTCTTCAGTAGGTCTGTTGCAACCAATTCCCTTACCAGCTTAAGTGTGGGATGATATCACGATGGATTTCATCGAAGGGTTGCCCAGGTCCAATGGGGTAGACACGATCTTGGTGGTAGTTGATCGCTTGAGCAAGTACGCTCACTTTGTTGACTACGTCACCCTTTCACAACTGAGATAGTGGCAAAAACATTCATACAAAAGATTTGTGGCTTCATGGGTTCCACTATCGATCATTAAGGACCGAGACAAGATCTTTTTAAGTCATTTTTGGAAGAAAATATTTCGCTTACAAGGAACCTTTTTAAAGCGAAGCATTGCGTACCATCCCCAAACCGATGGGCAGTTCGAAGTGGTTAACCGTTGTTTAGAGACATACTTACGGTGTTTTGCTTCCAGTAAGCCCAAGCAGTGGGTGAAGTGGTTGATGTGGGTGGAATATTGGTATATACTTTTACTCATTCCTCTCTTGGATGCTCTCCTTTCAAAGCTTTATATGGGAAATGGCCTCCTAAGTTACTAAAGGTAGACCAAGGAAGCACTTAAGTATATTCAGTAGAACAAATTTTGTTGGAACGGGATGCTGCCTTGGATGATTTGAGAATGCAGTTACTTTGAGCTCGGCAAAGGATGAAACGCCATGCTGATTTATCTAGGCGGGAATGGTGTTTACAGTGGATGATTTGGTTTTTTTGAAATTAAGGTCCTACCGTCAATAATCATTGGCAAAAAGGGGAATCAGAAACTTGCAGGCAAGGTACTATGGACCTTACAAGGTTCTTCAAAAGGTGGGTGAGGTGGCTTATAAGTTGGAGTGTCATTACTGCAACCGACGATAAGGGTCAGCTCATCATTGAAGTGTGTGACATATTTCCTCAATGTCTCGCTCGACTTCTATTGATGGTGAGCAGATAATGTGAGTCATTCCTGATTCGTTGGTTGCTGACAAAGCATGTGAGAAAACGTTATTGCCAGTGTCTGAAATGATTCGATGTACTTCGGAGGTAGGCTATGGAACCAGGTCAGCACTGACTTCTTCAGGCTGGTAGGGAATGACCGGCAAATTACTGCGTCAGATCCTTCATTGAACATCATTACGTGTTGGAAATGGCATAAGTGATCAGACAGGTCTGTTGTCCCGTCTAAAACTCCAGTTTTGGAGGAGTGAATTTCTTTGAGAGGCTCGTTCATGATGTAATCAGGAACGGGGGGGGGGGGGGGGACTTGTGAGGTTGAACAACACGTTAGGATTGGTGGCCCCTAGCCATATGGGTTCTGCGAGGCGGTCTATTGGCCCTAGACGCTAGGTCTCCGTCAATGAAGCACAAACTCTTTGGAAAACTTGTCGTATCCGATATCGACACTCGCTCAACACACCTCCAACACGCGTCAGATACTTGGTCAACGTGTCAGTAGGTGCTTGACACATGGTCAATGTGGTCAACGTGTCGAACACGCTTTCGAACACCCGAACATTGGTCAGAACACATCAAGACTCGACCCAACTTTGTTTAATTTTTTTACTTTTAGATGTTTGCAAATAAACCACCTAATTTAATGGTTGTGGTCAATTTGAAGTAAATGACTATTTCAATTGTGATTTAAGACAAATAGGGTAAAAAACTACTAAAGCATAGAGTAGTCTATGTTTATTCTTCTCTCATTTGCTTATCTCTCATCTATTTCTTCTTACAATAACTTTAGGAAGACACTTTATTAAATTATTATTTATGTTTATGTCTTATTAAAAATAGTATGACATGTCGACGTATCCCCGAGTCCTAGTTTTTGAGAAATTATCGAGTCGGCGTGTCGTGTCCGTGTCCGACACGACACACGTGTCTATGCATGCCATGCTTGGTTTCCAGGGCAGCGCAACTCTCTTGAACAGGTTCTCTTGGTGTCTCTGGGGATGGGCTCTTCGCTGCTCTTGGTATGCTTCTGCGAGTGGAGGGTTTTGCTGAGTAAGCCTCTCCACCGCTTGGTCAATTTGTTGCATTTGGGTTGACAGTAAATCCACCCTAGGGTCTGCCATGGCTACTACCAGCACGGGGTCCAAGGTTGTTCCCCCTGGTGCTGGTGCCACTGGTATTGGCGGCGCTCCTCAAGTTTGAGCGTTCAAGGGCCTTTAGGATGGCTCCGTTGTTACTAGATCTCGTAGTCAACTATTTTTCTGGACTGTGAGGGAAGGGTGATATCACTGTTTTTTCAAGAAAGTTCGTCGTTCCCTATGGACGGCGCCAAACTGATGTAGTCGAATCTTGCTCTTCTTGAACTTGACCTGTACAACGAACACACGTGAGCCAAGGACCACCTTTGTGGTGGCTGATGGCACTCTGATGCTAAAGTCAACAAGGCTTGAAGACTTAAAGCTGTAAATTGAGTTTTGTAACGTATCTTTGTTCATCAATCCCATGTCTTAATTTATAATGTCAGTCCTTGTTGGCTATGCCTTTGGTTGGCGTAGTTTGAGGAAAGAGATCTTGTGAAGATCCTTCCTAGTTGGGAGTCATCCATGTAGGAGAGTTTTTCTACACGACTTGTGCTCCTAGATCTGCGGAGAAATTTTCCTTTTGGAGTGTTATCCATGCACGACTTATACTTCTGTGTTTGTTTCCCTAGTCGAACCAATGTACTGTTGGCCTACCCGTCTTAGGTCGATTTCCCAAATACTTGCCTGATTAGGCCTTGCGGGCATTGGGCTTGACCATGTGACGTGTGGGCTAAGTAAGGCGCTGCCATTTGGATCTAACCTTCTGGATTCTGTCAATATGGGTTTAGTGTTGTCTGACTTTGCTAGATTGGGTGGGAAATCGAGCCTGCTTTATTGTGTTGATGAGATTATCACGACACGCATACGACACAGATTAAAGGACATTTTGGTGTACATCACTAATAATTTGAGAACTTATACTATTAAATAAAGCCACAATAAAGTGTTTTGTTGGTTATTCCAATCCCTTCCAATTTTCCACTTGTTAAACCTCTTGTTTTGTCACAAAAGAAAAGGGTGTTCAAGGAATATAAACTTATTTTCGTAACAATTGATTCTAACAACTCTATGTATCATGACAAAATATTGAGGGAGATGATAACAGACACCACTTACTTTAATTTCCGATTATGTCTTGCATTGCTTACCTACAATTACTTTCATGTAGAATGCAGGTTCCTGAGAGGTGATGTTGGATCCAAATTGCATCAAGAAATGAGGAATTTTTTTGGTTCATTGTTAGTAGGAGAATGATACGTGGCTTCGAATGCTTACATTAACCAACCTAGTAGTTGTATATTATTGGACAAAGCACAAGAGCCCAAATGTCCATGGAGCATTTTTTTTCTTTTTCAGACAATTAGTGATGCAGAAGAAAAGAGATAATACCTAGAGGGACTCATTTCATCCAAACCCTCTGAATGACAACTAATGCTCTTTTCATGCCAAACCTTTGCAGAGCTTTAGCCATCTGACAACCTGTCCAAGAACGATTTTGATGATTATTAATCAGAGATGTAGAGATCCATGCCCAACTGAGAGCAATAGAACTTATGCAGTTAATTATGTTCACTCAGAAAGTTCTTCAAATATGCAAGAAACTGTGTAATCTTTAAAAATACAAAGACAATGTATATTCTTGAATATGCAAGAAACCGTATATTCTTCAAATAGGCAAGAAACTTTACAAGACATATGGTTCACACACAACGGTGGAAGATAAGTTCAACCAATTGAAAACTGTAATGCATTCAGACCAATCATTTTCAGTACAATCATAATTACGCATTATATCCATTGTTCCAGACTGCCTAATGTGAAGGTTCCCATTTTCTAACCTAGAAATTCAGGACTGACTTCTGAGTGAGTAGTCAATCTAGTTACACTCCAGTACCTGGGTTTGAAAAATATGTTATGCGTGTTAGACTCGGACACGGTGAATTTAGAAAGAGAAGATTTGAGGACACAGGATGTGTTCACTAATATATATTTTGTATACATAATTAATATAAAACTTATGATATAAGAATCAATTCTCAAAATGTGTAACATTTCACTACGAAATGCAAATTGTAACTATAACAAAAAATGCTAGAAGATAAACTTTGAGGTTTATGTAATGTAGATTGTTTTCTCTTCAATTTCAAAATACAAAGTGACACACAAGAATTCTGTCTTGTGTTCAGACACAGATACACTACTTCTTTCAAAATACAAAAGTGCCACACAAGCATCTGTGGCGTGTCAGACATGGTACCTACTTTTTCCAAGTGTCAGTGTAAGCCAGTCAAATAACCTTTAAAATAACAACTAACATGAAAAAGGATCGTTTGGCAAATAACTTCAACAAGGAAATCCAGATTAATTGCACAGGATATATATTGTTGGGGCAGCAATGAAATATTACAATCTGATATCAGATCTGTATATATTGCTACCATTCACCCATTAAAATCAAGGTTCGATTTAATGTCACTCTTGGTTTTTAGTCAAAAAATGAAAAGTGCTGACATAATCTTATGAAGTTCTAACTCTTAAGGAGTATTTCTTGTGTTATCTTATTTACACTTTCTTGCTATTTGAATGTAATTACGGGTCGCTAATTTTGAACTGCTAGTTGAATATGGAAGAAAGAAAGATTTTTTTTTCTTTTGGTAGGTTACAGAAACTTCATTCCAACAAGAAACAAAAGAACAAAAGATAATAATAGATCGTGTTGTTATGACTTATGAGCTTCAAAAGATAATCAAGTATCTAGAGCATTGAAATAAAAGAAAGAAAAAATAGCTTTTGAAAAGTAAAACAGTTGATATCAATTAATGTCGTAAAATTTAGGTCAGTAAAAAGAAACTCTAGTATCTCTATAATTCCTAAGAACTCTAATGACCCCATAATCAATAAGACAAAAACTAACCATTTCTTCTTTGTACACACCAACAACTGCAAAGGTACTCGTGCAGGATTGAGCATGGGCTCCAAAACGTTGAATACAGTCTTCACTCTAAGTTTTTTCCTCACGGGGCCAACAATTTTCATAGCTGGATGGTAGAGTGGAGACATCATAAAACAATGCCTTCTTCCTTTACGCAGCACTGTATTGCTGAAGACAAGGAAAATGGGTGAAATTTGAATATTAAAACCAGAAAAAAATTTTAAATTGGCAAAATACTCATAGTTTGAAAGCAATAGCACATTCCTGTTTGGTCTCATTCATTTTTTTCAATGGTCAAATTTATTTGAGGGGTAAAATACACGGGAACCTTCAAAAGACTAGGGGATGCCTAACAATGGATTTTCAGATTACATTACAATGAATCAAAATTAACTCCACTCGTACGAGTTCTAGGTGAAATCCAATGTCAAACTATCACCAACAATATCTAATATCCCACTAGTAGTTTAATTTTTTTGTTAAATGCGCTGTGTTTCATTCGTTCCATAATGCTCAACAAAGAGTACAAAAAAATAATAATAATAATAATAATAATAATAATAATATATAATAATAATTAATATAAATCCACAAAAACTCTCCTATAAAAAAGATGAGGAGGGCACTGTCCATATCAGTGAGTCACCGTCTCCCTCATTCCCCAAGGGGTGATAAAAAAAAGGTATTTCCTAATTCCTAAAATAAACAAATATGGCAAGACAAACAAGACAATGTAGCCCTAAGACAACTATGGTCAATGTGGACATGATTATATGGATCGCCTAAATTTATATTGTTCAGTTAAACTTGTGACGAGAAGGTAATTTATAATAGAAGTTCCTTCAATAAGATGAGTGTGATCTTGCCAATGAAACCAGGCATTGGTTCCATTCTCATATCTGATTAATAATTATGATGATCCAATTCAGAGTTATTGGGCAACAGATGATCAGTCAACTGAGCATGTTACATAAAATGATGTTCTAAAGCAACAAGATCTTGAGCAAGATGTTTATCCTGGTTGGGATGGTGTTTTGGTGGATCTCTTTCACAAATCTTGGGATTCAAAAAAGAAGATGTTCATGGGGCGGTGAACAATTTCACTTCCGCAATTTTCCTTGAATAAAGGTTGAACACGATGCTGATTACTCTCACTCCAAGAAGAAGGAAACAATGAATATTGAGGAATCAGGCTAATCAACTTACTACCCTCAAGATCACTGCCAAGGTTATGTAATCCCGTCTCAATATGTTGCTGCCTGCGTCACAGAGCCATCATTCTGACTTCCAGTTTGCAGAGTGACAAAATTCAACAGGTAGGAAAGGCAATGGTGGGAAAATAAGATTCTCGACTCTCGAATACATAAGTTATCAGTATCTAACCAATATGCATGATATGATATATCATATTAAGCATCATCGATATGGTACATAAAATCTACAATACAACGATGTAGGATGATGTAGAGATGTATCACCTTGTACAAGTGATGTAAATGGATGGAAGTTAGATAATAGCTTGCTTAGATGTGTTTACGCAAGCATATATTTTGGGACCTCCTTGCTTGAGCAAGTCTTCCTTTTATCTTTTATATACAAGGCATATTTTTGTATCAATGTATTTTTTTTCACATTGTATCTTATGATATACAATACGTTATGATACACATATCTTAAATTTAGGTTTATGATTCACAATACGATACACGTTTTGATAAATCTGTGCTCGAATTAGACAAAGGAAAGGTTAGTGCTATGATTCAATGTGGCTTTCTTATGAGCTACTTGTAATTTATGATAAAAAAAATGGTTTTGGGGTCAAATGGAAGAATAGGTTCCAAATTTGTTTATCAACTGTCTCTTTTTTAATCTCATGTGATGGTATTCCTGCTAGCCACTTCAATTTAGCCGAGGTATTAACTAGGGAGACCCTTGTCTCCCGTTCTCTTCTCCATTGCCGATAGAGGTCTCACCTCCATGATTCTCAAAGCTGAAGAGATGGTTCTAATCCATGCATCAATGTGTCCAAGTGTCAAGCTCATCCATCTCCATCCTCATCCTCAATATGTGGATTTTACAATGTTCTTTATTGATGCCAAAGAAGAGGAAGTATCATTTATAGATCTATTCTCTTATGGTTTGATGTAGATTCTGGCCTCTGCTTAATTTTTGGCAATCCAAATGTTTGATGTTGGTGAAGTCCCAAAAATTGAAGTCTTGGGTTGATCATTGGGTGCTATTTAGGAGTGTTCCCTTTTGCTTACCTAGGTTTACGATTGGATACTAAATTTTAAAAACACTTCTGTTTAGGAAGACACATTGAAGAATTTAAAACAAGCTAAATACGTGGAAAAAGAAGTATGTTAGAATGAAATCGATAAACAATATATGTGGTATTCTTGTCCATATGATGTCCTTGTGCATCATTCCGATTTCAGTAGTGCAAAGAACTGAGAAATGTGTGTGGAATTTCCTTTGCGATATGCCTACCTTCCTTCAAGAAATATCATCTCTTCAACTTGAAAAAAGATTTTTCCAGCCGAGACGAAAGGGGTTATGGGATTGGAAGAATACGAATTCAAATATGCTTGCTCATCAAGTTGATTTGGAGATTGGGGAATGAGGAGCATGCCCATGCCACAATATGATAGTCGACAAATATGGTGCTAATCCTAGAGATTGGTTGATTCAAGAGAACCAAAATTCTAACGGGTGGTCTCTTGGGAAACGTATCATGAAGATGAAGAGCTTCATTGAGCATTCTATTTATTTTGAATTTTGTAAAGGTGAGAGTTCAGTTTTGGAAGCACAAATGGTGGGAGATGACACTCTACATAACTCTTTTTTGCACATATTCAATGTGTCCAGCTGAAAGCAATTAGTTGGTTGGATATAAACAACAGCAAGGTTGGAACTTCCATCTTAAAAGAAATCTCAACGATGGAGGATGAACCAGATGATGATGAAGTTCACCAAGGTCTCAAGATAAGTGGCTTTGAGATGGTAAGGAACAACAAGTTCTCTGTCAAAGGCTGCTAGGAATCTATAGCTCCTCATCACTACCGCCATAAGGTCATTTCGATCAAAGAGATCCCTCTCAGAGCTGTTTTTCTTTTGTGGAGCACTTTGCATGGCAGAATCTCGACGTCGACAACATCATCAAGCATGGATTGTTGTTGCCTAATCGTTGTTTGTTGTGTGGCGAGGCCTGAGGAGTTCATTGATCATGTGATGCTTCATTGCACACTTGCTTGATAGATATAGCAAAAAGGATTAGAAAATTTTTCAGACTAATTCTCCGGCTGTGCAATCCTTAGTGAGTTGGACTAAATTCTGGTATTCAATCAGTTTTCAACAGCCTAAATCTATCTGAAGATGTATGTGGGCATGGGAAAGTATTATCCTTGGTGTTAGTTTGTGTATTTGGTAGGAAAGAAATAACAGAATTTTCAAGTAACAATATAAAAAAAAAATGTTGAGGCTCTTTAGACTGATGTTAAGGTCAACCTTTAATTATGGGGACAAAGTTGGGGCAGATTTAGGGATATCCCTTTCTTTGCATGTATGTTTGACTGGGGTCTGTTGTAGACCAATAGGCGATGTTTGTATCGAGGTGCCAAGTGATTCCTCTCACCCCTCCCTCATTTTTCTCTTTTATTCTAATACAACTCTGTTTTATTGACAAAAATAAAGTAAAAAATGAATGATGGAGACAGCCCATTTCAAAATCGCCATATGAATAATGAAAGAAACATAGCTACCGTATCCCAACCTCTACAGTCTCGGGCAACGCCAGAGCAAGCTAGGCGGGTGACAAAGACTTCCACCGCCTCACCTAGCCAAGGCACTTGCTAAACTTTATTCTTTTTGAAACAACAACAATTTTCATTTTGCCTATGCTAGGCTATGCGTCCGGGATACGGTCATCGCCTTGCCTAGCGCAAGGAACATCATAGATCCCAATCTCCGCACAGTGCAATCCAGATCTCTCCCTCGTCCCAATCTAAGTTGGTTCCCACTGGATAATTGAAACTGGTGATAAGCTTCAACAAAAGAGAAGAATTTTCTTTAGGAAATTGACTCAGTACATAATTCAGTTTTGCTTATTTGGAATTAACTATTTGTTTTCACATTTTTCTTTACCAAGAGAGATTTAGTCTTCCGAATTTTTTTTACTATAGACTAATTATTTGTCTATCTACCCTATCATATTATATACTGATAATGTGTCATACCCAATATTTGTGCCTGTAATACCCTAGCACATACCTCAGAGACCCTTGATCTAGGTACCAATGTTAAGCTCTTATCCATTTTCCCTATCATTACATAAACTGACATAAAATACATGATTGCTTTGGAGTTAATGTTGATTAAGAAAGCAAAAAAGAGGACTCTTAACATATCTTAAATAGATTAAAAAATATATAAAGAAAATCTAATAAACTTCAAGAAGAATCAAGTCTTGATCTTCATCTTCCATATTTCAACTCATTTCTATACTTGAAATTTAATCTTTAGTTGACGCAGCCAAACATTGAGTCTACCACACTGAAGAATAGTGATGAATCAACAATGATGGAAAATGCGAGGGAAATACTAAAAGAAACACTTATCAAGAAGAACCATCTCGAGAAAACAAACAAACAAAAAAGTTTGTTAAGTACCCTTTTCCATTTTTTCTTTTATTTAGATAGAAGATTAAATGAGTATTGGCCGTCTATGTTTAGGATTACTTCGAGTTTGTGGGTCGAACCATAAATAGACTCCAATACAAACGAGAAAGGAACTATCTAGTGTTTGTCTCTTAATAAAATGTAAGATCCCAAGGTAGTATAACCAATTGCATTGTCCAGGCACCCATGATGAAAAATGAAAACCTCACATGAACAGAGTGAAAAGATTGAAGATACACTTAAACACTTAGCGAAGGGATGTAATTATGTACCATGTCAAGATTACGGTTAAAACGTTCTCACGTGAGAAAAGAGCCAACACATGACGTCATAATTAATGAATGCCGAATATAAACAATGCTAAAAGTAAATTTAGTTCCAAGAAAATCACAACAATAACAATAAATGACAAATTTATAAGACTACAGACATAGGTCACAAAGGAAATCTTATAAATAATAATAGAGAAATCAAAGGCAGAACTTTTCATTCAGTAAGAGGCACTTTGATCCTCAAAGCATTGAAACTCTCATGACATTCTATAGAAAAACAAAACAGTTTAACATGGTTGATGTTAACATGGTTCTCTGTTTCACGATTCTATCTACAAAGTAAAACATCTCCAACAGAAATTAGATAACAACTTATTACTAAACTTATTATGTAGCACTAACCTCAGGGCCCAAATCAATGGGGATGTTCAATGCCTCTAACACATCAGCACTTCCGCACGCAGAAGAACTTGAGCGGTTTCCTTGCTGAAAAGCAAACAGAACATCAATTCCTCTGCTACTTATTTTAGTACAACTAAAATTACCACTCACTTAGTTAGTAATATGTCATACAAAAGTTATGCTCACTTAAGTTACCAACCAAATACACAAAATTACAACTCCGGGAAAACATAAAATTACCTTGATGCACCACCATACATAAAAAATAAATAATTAATTAATTAAAAAAAAATGAAGTGCCATCTGTAATGTGAATAGAATTTTCACCTTGGCCACTCTTGCACCGGCAGCAGCTGCAAGAATGGAAGCCCCAGTTGAGATGTTGACAGTGTTGGCCCCATCACCACCAGTCCCAACAATGTCCACAACATCGTCCAGACCTTCGACTCTCAAACAATTCTTAATCATGGCCTTGGCCAATCCAGCGATCTAAACAAACAATGAAGCAGAATTCTCTAAACAATTCACCATCCACTTTAGGAAAGAAAAAAAATGAAACAATCAAGTGAATGAAAGAAGAGATAAACCAGTTGCTTGCTTACCTCTTCATAAGTTTCGCCTTTGGCTCTCAAAAGCACCAGAAAAGCACTGATCAAAGCTTCACTGGGTTTATCCCCACTAGGTGCATTCAAGAGAAAATCAAGAGACCTCTCAGCCTCTTCTTCGCTCAAATCCACTTTGCTTATTAAAGATTCAATCAACTGCAAATGCAAATGAATCAGATTATTGAATAAAAGTGAAAAGAAAAGAGTGTCATAAAGAAGGAGAGAAACCTGATTGAAGGGTTGAATGGATGGAACTGAATATGCGGATGAAGATGAAGGAAGAGCTGATTTGAGTGATACAATCCTTTGATGAAATGATAAAGGAAATGCGGAGTTGCGAATCTGAGAGAAACCCCTGTCTAATAATGTAGACGACTTGTTGTTCAACACCCATGGTGAAGCAGAGCATCTGAGTGTTGTCGCCATTGCTACCACTTGAATCACCAAAACTAGACCAAAAAACAGATGGATACAAGCAGCTTTGCTTTGAAATGAAGTAGATAAGAAAAAAATTGGAATCACGAAATGAAAGTTTGAATGAAGAAAAGAAAAGGTAGAGAAGAGAAATTGAAAATGGCATAAAGAAAAATAAAATGCTCTTCACCTCCAAATACTCTTTCTGCTTCTGAAATCATCTGAATCAAATCAGGGCACTCACTCAAATAAATAGTAATTGCTCCTTTATCAGAATCCCTACACACAACACACCACCGCACCCTCTCTCTCTCTCTTTAATAGCCCCCCGGCCGAGAATGGGTAAAAAGAGCGCAGCAAAATAATGTACACTTAATTAGTTTTCCCCCAATTCTAGAGAACCAGGGATGATGGAGGATATTGAGGCTCCCTGGCACGCTTGGTCTGGCTCTCTAGACGGACGGCATGATATTCTAACTACAGGTATTTTGTTTTCATTTAATGTGTTTAATACATTTATTTACTTGCATCTTATTTTTTACATATTTAATAAACCCTCGAAATTCATTATATACATTTCATTTATCCTCGAAATTTTTATGTTTTTTCTTTACACACCAAAATATTTCTTAAAATCGGGAGACTGAAATTAACTCGAAAAACGAAATCACAATCCTTAGTTATAATTCCATTGGAATGTAAAAAATTATGACAATTTAATCAAATTGATTTTATTAATTAAATAAAACCAAATTTCTAATCATCATTAACTACATTATGAAAAATTTACCAAACCTTAGCATGATAATTTGATTAACTTGTCAGT